>JALXJV020000007.1:2305647-2329320 GCA_024633595.2 Lepomis macrochirus
AGCGTTAAAATAAAAGTTCAATACTAGCTGGAAAAAATAAAAAACAATCTAAGTTTAACCATTCGACAAGATATTTACATATTTTGGGATATTTGTCAACTGTTGAGTTGAAATGAGAAAGTCCTGGTTTATATTCACTGGATATAAATCAGCAAACGTTTCTGTACATTTTGTAATATATATATATATATATATATATATATATATATATATATATATATATATATATATGTGTGTGTGTGTGTGTGTGTGTGTGCTACATGAAACTGAAGGTTTACATTTCAGTTTTGAAGTGTGTGTATAGGGAACATGGTTTGTTTTTCTCTAGTTAAAATGCTGTGTCAATACATTTTACTTGTCACCCACTAAAGTTATTAGAACTGAAGTGACATTATTAATGATATTACGATTCAGATTAAGGTTACAAAATTTAATCAGCAAATAAATTATGATTACTTTATTGAGTCTTTATATCTCCAGACAGGAAATCCACAAGCTACTCAGGAGAATATGAAGCAATTTAAACAAATAAATATGTCAGAAAGAGAAAACAAAATGTCTTCAGACTTTCCTTGTTGCTCTTTTCAAACATTTTTCAGCAGCTGTTTCATTTGCATTCAGACTCCTTAGTGTGAAGTCTGCAGTGCTGAGCTAAACACACCCGGTGACACATTCCTGCCAACCATTAACACACAACACACAGCCCCAAAGTCCAGCCTTAACCCTCAAATCAAACAGAGTCCCCATAACGTAGGAACAGGCTGGCGTCCTCAGTAACGTAGAATTTTCACATTGTGAAAAACTTTTCAAATTCCAAACCAGGTCAAAGTTAAAAGAGGAGCAAACAGAAAAATCAATCCCTCAAAATCAAACGGAAGGAAAACAAAAGTTCTCAACTGCAGCTCCAACAGAATCACCTCCACAGACAGACAGATACACAGACACATGGACAGACATATAATAAAGACAGACAGATACACAGACAGATACACAGACATAGAATAAAGACAGACAGACACACAGACACATGGACAGACATATAATAAAGACAGACAGATACACAGACACATGGACAGACATATAATAAAGACAGACAGACATTTAATAAAGACAGACAGACACATAGTTTTGTTTTACCAGCAGTAAAAGTCAGATCCAACCATCCTGTTCTTTGTGGGTTTTTTTGCTCTTCTATTCCTGAAGGGGCGAGTCCAAATCTCAGAAACAGGTTCCTTTCTCTCTCTCTCTGTGGCCCGCCCCTCCCTGACCTGCCAGTCTCAGCCTGCCCCCCCCCCCCCCCCCAAACTGGATTTACTTCCTCTTTGACAGTAGAAGACACTCAGACCTGTAGCTCTCTCTGTGCAGATCAGCAGCGCCCTCTGGCTGCACCCTGAGCCCCTCACATGAAGCATAATGCAGCACACAAAGCTGAAAGGCATCAAACTGGTCACAGCGAGCGACCTTTAATTTGGTAAGAGGAAGGAGCAGATTCTGAGGGTTCCTCCTCGCTCTGTGCTGCAGCCTGCCAAAGTTTCTCTGCAGACAAACAGCTCAGACAAACATGACCTCTTCACAGAAGTACATGAGAAATAAAATAAAATAAAGAAGAATTAAAACAAAACCAAGAAAAACATTTGTTAAAACTTTTGATAACTTTTCAGTTTCTAGATAGATTTAGAAACTGTTTAGAAACTTTGAACAGTAGCAGCAGTAAAGTTTATTTATAAAGCAGCTTTTAGAAATGAAATGCAGTTTTATTGATTTTATTAATGAGCCATCACAGTCAAACACCAAATATCAGATTAAACTAACACAATAACAATAATATTATTAATCTTTATTCATGCAGCACCTTTCAGTAATGACTTTCTGCCCAAACTATTCAAACCGGGGGTCATGCTCGGACATTTATAACAGGCAGCTCCTTCCAGAGGGCTGATGCTGTGCTGGACTGCAGGGGAGTTCGGACCATCAGCCCTCGGGCCGCCTTTTCAACTCTACCACAGTCTGCAGGACTAAAGACTCTGTAGGAGCTTCTCAGTGACCTTATTTGTTGTTTCCTCACTGGAACAGGAAGTTGTTCTGCTCCACCATCTTGCAGAATCGTCCCAAGTCCTTATTTGTGCTCAGAGGATCGAGGATCGAGGATTGAGGGACCTCTGAGCAGCTATGGCGAGGAAACAGGAGTGCATCCTTCACAGAGGTCTGTTACTGACCAACACGCCGACCTTATTGGATGGCTGTTATTGATTGGACGCTGCAGCTGATCGGACTGATCTGATACATAACATCACTGAAGTTTCACACCTCTGTGTAGCCGCTAACATTAGTTAGCATATCAGACTATTTACACCTGGGATGAAAATGAATGAACTATAACTGGAACCCTGTTTGTGGTGGAGTGAGACGAATCTGTGCAAAGGAATTCAACATCATAGCTGCTGTGCTCATCAATATTTAAATAAATCATTCTTATTTCCCCTAAACATTCATCCTAATAAACCAAAGGACACTGTGATCACGTTCTGGGTTATTCAATAATTAATACTAATTAATAAATAATATGAACACGTTCTGCCAGTTGAAACTGATCCTGAGCCTCTGAGCAGGACACAGTATAACAACACGGTCTCATCAAACAGGCTACCTTAGAGAAAGCCTCTGACGCCCGGAGGAGATCAGGCAGCTCCGACTCTGAACTCTTCAACAACAACAACAAGACCAAAACCTTTAAAATCTGTTTTATTTCCAAATCAATACAAAAGTGTGAAATCCTTCTTTCAGTTTATCAAACAGGCAGCCTCACATGGACCCTTTAGATTTTATGCCCGGTTGGTTCGTTGAAGAGCTCGTCCCAGATGGGATGACGGGATCATCTCAGATCTTCTGAAACAGAGACAGAAGGGAACAGTCAGTGTTTTACTTCTGCGTCAGGCTGCGTGCAGCATTTATCTTTGTGCTGGTGTCTGAGTCATCTGAGATTACTCTGACTGAAAGTGAGCGGATCATGTTGGAGCCGGAGCTGATGGATGTTAGTGAAGTTACTAAAACGCAGAAACAACAGAAGGCGCCAGAGGAGATGGTGTGTACAACCCTTGAACCAGTCGAGGAAGAAGAAGAATGACGAGCCGGAAATGCGTAGGAGGAAATGACACGCTGACAAGCAGACCAATCACAGGTCTTGTGGTCTGCATTATCGGGAGGTGTGCGTCAGGCTGCAGCTAGATAAGACACAGAGGGCTTCAGCGTTGTTATGCGTGTGATGCATTCACTCGCTCAGTGTTTGAAGGCTGGAACAGTTCTGCTAATTAAAAAAGTGTGTTTGGTTTGTTGTTCTGTATGTTCCTGTTGTTTATATGTGAGGCAATGTAGGTATAGATGGTGGAAACTAATTTCCTGAAAAGGGCAATAAAGAATCTAATCTAAATTAGAGGCAAAATGTACCTAAAGTTTTGAAGTAAAAGCTCTCAATTTAGCAGACTGTCCTTAAGTCTTTAAAGTATTATTAACTGTGATATTAGCTGAGTATTATCAGCCTGTTCTCATTCCCAGAGCGTCACATGCTACGCTTTGTCATGTCTGGTACCAACGACATCTGGCAGCCTTTAGCAACATTGTTCAACACTAAAAGTACTGCTATTAATAACAGTAAAGTCAAACTATGGAGCTGGATGGGTGGGGCAAAAAATATGGAGTTTCACCCAGGAGAACGGTGTTCATTTCCTTTTAGTGATGTTGCTTAGCTTACATGATTTAACTCCGAAAGTAACGTGGATATTTTAGCCCAAACCATGATCTTCTCCTCAACCTAAACGAGTAGTTTTGGTGCCTAAACCAAACCAAATGCGACATTTTACAAAGTAAACCACTAGTTTTATTTTGAAAGTCTAACAGATGTTGCATATATATTTTTGCTAACGTGACCTCGGAGCCCAACACGCACAAAAATGATGCTCAAAGTTACCCTGGGTGTTAAAAGCCACACCAAGGAGTCCTGACCAAGTTTGGATGAAAACAGGTTGGTATTAGGACTTAAATTATAGTGAAAGAAGATCTGATCCACATCACGCTCTCCTACTGAGCATGCACATGTAGGAACTACTTTAGATAATGTTTATATATATACCGTATATTCAAGTCAATTTCATTTCAGTTTCATTTATATAGCCAAATGACAAGTTATCTCTGAGCACTTTTCATCAAAGAGCAGGTCTGGACCGTCCTCTGTGATGTTATTTACAGTAGTTCTTTACTTTTATTTACACACAGGTCTGAACAGGGATTTACCTTCTTCATTGTTCTGAGACAAACCCACCACCAGGTCGTTCCTGTTGATGCTCCTTAGATAACGCTACGGTCACATTCTACCGCCTCTGGGGAAGTGTTGCACCAATAGGTCCACTGTCCGACACCGGCCTGCTGGCTCCAAGTGGCATCTTGGGATTGTTGAGAGGGTTTCCAGATGCCACTTGAAACTCCCAAACTCTTCCTCTCCCAGCTTTTGCAGTGTTCTCAAAAGCAGCACTCTGACTTGAGCCTGTTGTGCTGCCCTGCAACATCAGAGCACAGTTTCAGCTCTCTCCACCTGGAGGATGTGTCATGATTAAAATTAATGTGAAACAGGGTTTAATATTTACTGTGAGCTGAAAACATCAGAAACACCTTCACTTGCTTTGTCAAATTCAGTAACTCACATCAGTTATATTACATTTTCTCCTACGTTGAACTAATTATTCAACTTCAGCTAATTCACAGTTTTTTGGTGGAAGCTGCTTGAAATGTTTGTATCACCACACCTGCAAATGCAGGGAGTTAAAATTCAGCTGAGGATTCAAAGGGTTAAACATTTACACTGATTTCACACTGATTGTCAGACCGTCAGTGTGGGAGGGACAGAAACCTGTTGGCCAGGTTCTCTGCTGTCTGACAGGCTGCTGAGCACCTGTCACTGCCGGTAACAATCAATAAAAACTCACTGGTCAAATTAAAATGAAAGATGAAATGAAAATAGGCATTTCACCGTAAAAGCTTTCTTATATCAGTGAGTGTTACCAAGTGAAACCACGAACGGTGTCTGACTCAGATCTCCTCTGGTGGACGACAAAGACCTCGTCTCCTTTGGCTTCTACCGAGACATTGGAACAGGAAATGCCTTTTGCTTTCTGTTCTGTCCATAACTTAGATTGTATCTAAGATACAGTATCTTGAAAGTGAAATAAAGTGCATGAAAGTTCAAACTGATGGTGTTTCCTGTTATGAAGTCATTCATACAGAGCAGAGAAACTAAAGAGAACAAAGCACAGAACAGAAACCCGTCGAGTTCACATTCACACGGTCGTAGCAGCAGCGCGTTAAACGTTTACAGAGCAGCTGCAGGACGTCAGGAGGAGGAAGAGAAAAGAGAAAGAGACGGAGAACAAATGGTAAAGATCTTTAAAATACTCACTGATTTGCAGCCATGTCTCTGTCAGTCCTGATGGGTCTGAAAATAAGTTAGAACAATCTGATGCAAGAGGAAGTGGAGGAGGAGGAGCTGCTGTGCTTACTGGAGACTCAGCAGTGTCTGTGTGTAATTACCTCATTTCCACAATGTGAGGTCCAAGATCAACGCAGCCGTCTACCAGGGAGTTTCAGAGCACTTCATGCTTCCTGCTGCTGATGCAGATTTCATTTTCCAACAGGACTTGGCACCTGCACACAGTGCCAAAGCTACCAGGACCTGGTTTAAGGACCATGGTGTCCCTGTTCTTAATTGGCCAGCAAACTGGCCTGACCTTCACCCTGCAGAAAATCTATGGGGTATTGTGAAGAGGAAGATGCGCCAGAGCCAACAATGCAGCAAGAGCTGAAGGCCACTATCAGAACAACCTGGGCTCTCATAACACCTGAGCAGGGCCACAGACTGATGGACTCCAGGTCGCACTGCTGCAGTGATTCAGGCAAAAGGAGCCCCGACTAAGTACTGAGTGCTGAACATGCTCATACTTTCATGTTCATACTATTCAGTTGGCCAATATTTCTAAAAATCCTTTTGTTGTAATGGTCTTTAGTAATATTCTAATTTTCGGAGATACTGAATTTGGGATTTTCATTAATTGTCAGTTTTAATCCTCACAATTAAATAAAATAAACATTTGAAATATATCAGTCTGTGTGTTACGCCACTAGCTTTAAGTCCTGTAACATAAACATCCGGCCCGTCCCCCCACTCCGCAATGGCATCAAACTTGCTCTCTGTTTCCCCGGCCTGCTAAAAGCACAAAGTAACTGATATGTGTTTGATCCAGGCTGAAAGGAAAATGACAGTGACCTGTTAGCTTTTTCATTTCCTTTCTTGATAGGTAATAGAAAAACAATACTTAAGAAACAGTAAGCACTCAACATATTCTGCAAATTTAGCATCAGTTCCTCATCAGCCACAGCCTGTCGCTAAAAATGGGGCAGAATATGTTTTTACCACACTAAAGGTCAAGACCACAAACACGGACTCCCTTGTTATTGTTCTCGGTAACTTTAAGAAAGGAAACCTTAGCCAACACCTATCACGCCGTCACACGCGCTCCACTGGGACACTCTGATCACGTCATGGTCCACCTGATTCCTGATGTCAACCAACCTTCACCTATCACCTCACTTACAGGGTACATGTACTGTATATTATGAGCCCTATTGTGGAATGCACACATGCTATCTCCATACTAGTATGTTCTGCACTATGTTCTAAGGCAGTGGTTCTCAAACTTTTTCACATTAAGGACCCCTAAACTGATACAAATTAGACCACCGACCCCCATTTGACAAGATTTTGTCCCAGGGTCCCCCATTTGATAAAAATTTCAGGATCAGAACCAGTTTTATTGCAAAGTAGGTTAACAAGGAGTTTTCGTTGGTGATTTATAGAAATATAAAGTGAAAATTGACAAAATATAAAACATATGAAGGAATCATAAAGAATATGTTTGTGCAGTGATATGCAAAATACTGACAGTGTAAAGGGGTGGGGGTGCAAGGGAGTGTCTGTTTGTGTCCGGGGCGGGGAGGGATCAGCTTAGAGTCCTGGAGGCCTACAGGTGTTTGAATGGTGAAAGATTGATTGGTGTGTCTGATTGGTTTAGGTTGGTAGATGTTTTATTACAGAAAGTGTATGAAACCCATGACTGAAATAGTAATCATGTTACATATGGATGGAAATATGAATAAAAATATTCCCCTTATTGACAACCCAGAGTTGAGACCAGGAGGCAGAGTCGCAGTCTAACACACTTCTCTGCTCCTCCGTTCCAGGAGTTACTTAGTGAAAACCCTATAGTGACGGTGTCTGTCCCCCGACCATTGAAATTATTTAAATCAAAGGTAAACAGAAGAGGAGCTGTGCATAAAAACCTCATAAAAATTAAAACCACAGGAGCAATAGTGCAAACGAATAGGAGAGTAAAATGTGGACTCTTAAACATCAGATCTATCTCTTCTGAAGGTGTACTAGTAAATGAACTAATATCAGATTATGAAATTGATTTATTCTGTCTTACTGAAACCTGGCTGGGTGATGGAGAATATGTGAGCCTAAATGAATCCACCCCTCCCAGTCATATGAATACTCACATTCCTCGAAGCACAGGCCGAGGAGGTGGAGTTGCAGCTATCTTTGACTCTAGCCTAGTAATCAGCTCTAAACCTAAACTAAATTATAACTCATTTGAAAGCCTCGTTCTGAGTCTTTCACACCCAAGCTGGAAATCGTTGCAACCAATTCTATTTGTTATAGTGTACCGAGCACCTGGGCCATACTCTTATCTGAATTTGCAGAGTTTTTGTCACCTTTAGTCCTTAAAACGGACAAAGTTATTATTGTAGGGGATTTTAATATTCATGTGGATGTAGAGAATGACAGCTTTAGTACTGCGTTTATCTCTCTATTAGATTCAATTGGCTTCTCTCAGAGTGTTCATGAACCGACTCACTGTTTTAATCACACCCTCGACCTTGTTCTGGTATATGGTATTGAAATTGAACATTTAATAGTGTTCCCACAGAATCCCTCTTTATCTGATCATTGTTTGATAACTTTTGAGCTTGTACTGCTGAACTACCCTCCATCGGGCAAAAATTTCTATACAAGATGTCTGTCTGATAGCTTATAGCTAAATTCTAAGGATGCGATCCCATCGGCTCTAAATTCACTATCAGGTATCAAATTAACAGAGGACTCTACGCGAATTTCAGTCCCTCTCAAGTCGATCATCTTGTTGATAGTGCTGCAGGCTCGCTATGAACAACACTTGACTCTGTAGCCCCTCTACAAAAGAAAATACTAAAACAAAGACGGTTAGCTCCATGGTATAATACTGAAACTCACAAATTAAAGCAAATATCACAGAAACTCGAGAGGAATTGGCGCTCCACCAAACTGGAAAATTCTCATTTAATTTGGCAAGATAGTCCTAAAACTTACAGGAAGGCTCCTCCGTAATGCCAAAGCAGCGCATCACTCGCCATTAATAGAGGAAAATAGGAACAACCCCAGGTTTCTTTTCAGCACTGTAGCCAGGCTGACAGAAAGTCACAGCTCTATTGAGCAAAGTATTCCCATAGCTCTCAGTAGTTACGACTTCATGAGCTTCTTTAATGATAAAATCCTAGCTATTAGAAACAAAATCCACCAAGACCTGCCCTCAACTGGCAACTCAATTTAAGTCTATACTCAGGAACTTTAGAAACAGCTGTAAAACCAATTATATGTTTAGACTGCTTTGCTTCCCTCAACCTTTATCAACTAACTTCAATAATTTCTTCATCTAAACCATCTACCTGCCTCTTAGACCCCATCCCGACTAGGCTGCTTAAAGAAGTTTTGCCCTTGGTTGGCACTTCTCTGCTGGATGTGATTAATTTGTCTTTATCAACAGGCTACGTGCCACAGTACTTTAAAGTAGCTGTAATTAAACCTCTTCTGAAAAAGCCCAACCTGGATCCAGATGTTTTAGCCAACTATAGACCTATATCTAACCTTCCATTTCTCTCTAAGGTCCTGGAGAAAGCAGTCGCCAAACAGCTGTGTGACTTTCTACATAGCAATAGTTTATTTGAGGATTTTCAGTCAGGATTTCGAGCTCATCATAGCACAGAGACAGCACTGGTGAAAATTACTAATGACTTCCTAGCTGCATCAGACAAAGGACTTGTCTCTGTATTGGTTCTACTAGATCTTAGTGCTGCATTTGATACCATTGACCATCAGATCCTATTACAGAGACTGGAACATTTCATTGGCATTAAAGGAACCGCTCTAAGCTGGTTTAAGTCCTATTTATCAGATCGATTTCAGTTTGTACATGTTAACGATGAGTCCTCCATGCATACCAAAGTTAGTCATGGAGTTCCACAAGGATCTGTGCTCGGACCAATCCTCTTCACTTTATATATGCTTCCTTTAGGCAATATTATCAGGAAACACTCCATAAACTTTCATTGTTATGCAGATGATACTCAGTTATATCTATCGATCAAGCCAGATGAAACTCATCAGTTAGCTAAGCTTCAAATGTGTCTTCAGGATGTTAAAACCTGGATGACCTGCAATTTTCTAATGTTAAACTCTGATAAAACTGAAGTTATTGTTCTAGGCCCTAAGCACCTCCGTGACGCATTATCTAAAGATATATATTACCTAACTGTAATATTGCAGTAAAAATCAGGAACATCCTGTCTAAAAAATGATGCAGAAAAACTAGTCCATGCATTTGTTAAATCTAGACTGGATTACTGCAATTCCTTATTATCAGGCTCTTTGAAAAAAGTCCATTAAGACTCTTCAGCTGATCCAGAATGCTGCAGCACGTGTTCTGACAGGAACCAGTAAAAGAGATCATATCTCTCCTGTCTTAGCTTCTCTGCATTGGCTTCCTGTAAAATCCAGAATAGAATTTAAAATCCTTCTTCTCACATACAAAGCACTTAATGGTCAGGCACCATCTTATCTTAAAGAGCTCATAGTACCTTACTACTCCCACCAGAGCACTGCGCTCCCAGAATGCAGGATTACTTGTGGTTCCTAGAGTCTCCAAAGTAGAATGGGAGCCAGAGCGCTCAGCTATCAGGCTCCTCTCCTGTGGAACCAGGTTCCAGTTTGGGTTCGGGAGGCAGACACCGCCTCTACATTTAAGAGTAGGCTTAAGACTTTCCTTTTGATAAAGCTTATAGTTAGGGCTGGCTCAGGTGAGTCCTGAACCATCCCTTAATTATGCTGCTATAGGCTAGACTGCCGGGGATTTCCCATGATGCACTGAGCTCCTCTCTTCTCTTTTTTCTCTCTGAGTGCAACCTCATCCCATTAATGCATGTTACTAACTCGATTTTTTCTCCCTCTCCCGTGGTCGTGTGCTTCCCCCTCCTGTCGCTTGCTGGCTCTGGAGCTGTGGAGTCTGGATCTGTGGTTGGGAGTCTCCTGCTGCCCCCGTGTTCCTGCTCGGCGCCCTCTGCTACAGTTGCAACTGCTATTACTAGTCCTATTGCTATTATTACTGTTATTATCATTAACATTACTATAAATATCTGTACCATTTTTCATTCAGTCTATAGCACCATCACCTTTACTGTCTGTACCTCTATGTGTATACTGTGTAGGTTGCCTCCCTCTGCTCTCTCTCTTGCTCTCTCTCTCTCTCTGCTCTCTCTCTCTCTCCCTCACCCCCAACCGGTCGAGGCAGATGCCCCCCCACCCTGAGCCATGGTTCTGCTCGAGGTTTCTGCCTCTTAAAGGAAGTTTTTCCTTGCCTCTGTCGCCTAGTGCTGCTCTTGGTGGGAATTGTTGGGCTTCTGTAAATAACTTCAGAGTTCGGTCTAGACCTGCTCTTTATGAAAAGCTGCCATGAGATAACTGTTGTTGTGATTTGGCTATATAAATAAAATTGAATTGAATTGCTGAGGACCACCTGGAACCAATATAAGGACCCCACTTACAGAACCACTGTTCTATGGCACAGTTTGTGTTTGCCTGCTCTGACATGCTGAATGTTTCTGAAATGAAAACATGTTTTTTCAATGCTTGTTTTTATTGCTTTAACTTGCTGGATGATATACCCAAACTTTCTAACTCAGTTACTTCTCTAATTTGATTTTTTTGTAAAAGATGATGCAGTTTTAATTTGAAAAGGAAAACATTGTTTAACTACCTGTTGACACCAGAATATATGGGGCCATTTGCAGTAACATGTTCTTTTCAGTTTAAATGTGTAAATAGGTCTAATTGAAGAATTTGTGTGAATTTTGACGATACCGTTTCCCACAGATTACTATTGTGACTGAGTATAAAACCTAATATTTCACTAACTTAACCAACATAAAATCAAAAGAGGGCATAACGTTTAGGGAGGTCTAAGGAGTAAAATGCATGTGCTCATGTTGCCAGGAAAAATTCTCAGAAACAGGTTCCTTTCTCTCTCTCTGTGGCCCGCCCCTTCCTGACCTGCCAGTCTCAGCCTGCCCCCCCCCCCCCACCCAAACTGGATTTACTTCCTCTTTGAGAGTAGAAGACACTCAGACCTGTAGCTCTCTCTGTGAAGATCAGCAGCGCCCTCTGGCTGCACCCTGAGCCCCTCACATGAAGCATAATGCAGCACACAAAGCTCAAAGGCATCAAACTGGTCACAGCGAGCGACCTTTACTTTGGTAAGAGGAAGGAGCAGATTCTGAGGGTTCCTCCTCGCTCTGTGCTGCAGCCTGTTTCTCTGCAGACAAACAAACAAAAGTCTCAGAAAAGATGATAAATAAAATAAAATAAAGAAAAATTAAAAACAAAGAAAAAAACTTTGTTTAAACTTTTTGATAACTTTTCAGAGTTTCTAGATAGATTTAGAAACTGTTTAGAAACTTTGTACAGTAGCAGCAGTAAAGTTTATTTATAAAGCAGCTTTTAGAAATGAAATGCAGTTTTATTGATTTTATTAATGAGCCATCACAGTCAAACAATAACAATAATATTATTAATCTTTAATTATGCAGCACCTTTCATTAATGACTTTCTGCCCAAACTATTCAAACAGGGGGGGTCATGTCGGGCTCTTAGACATTTATAACAGGCAGCTCCTTTGGAGGGCTGATGCTATGCTGGACTGCAGGGGGAGTTCGGACCATCGCCCTCGGGCCGCCTTTTCAACTCTACCACAGTCTGCAGGACTAAAGACTCTGTAGCAGGGCCGTTTGAAGGAATTTGGGGGCCCCAAGCAAAATGGACATGGAGCCCCCCCCCCCAACCCCCCGCACGCAAAGCCTACAGGAACCACAGCATAGCCATACAGTTAAAGTTCACCCACACTTTATATAAATAATTTTTTTTACAGTGCAAATACTGCTGTTGCAGTATCCTGTTTCCACCTTGTTCCACTCTGACCTCCTGTCCATTAACAGTTTATTGTAACACACATATATCATATATTATATTAGCTTTGGGTAATGATTAAAAAATGTTTGTAAACCTTTAAGAAACCATTTTTAAAGCATCTATAAACGATAGACAGCCCAGATATTCCTAACACTTTGTTAAGGGTTACTAACTAGTTGGTTTGTAAACTGTCTATAAACTATAAACATTATCTGGATGGTTATTATAAAGTTGCAACAGATGACTATATACCTTGTAAAATAGATAATAACAAACAGTACCAGTAAAACATGTGGGTTGTCCTGATACTGTAGTAGCCTACTTCAAAATGTAACAGTGTAAAAATTGCCACACAGAATAAAGTAACTGTTCAAGATCCATTGATATGATAACTTATAAAAATAATGTAATATAGATTATCACGGTGGAATAGTCAGCATGCTATGCCACTTTCATCAAAACCTACAAAGCTATAGCAATGTCATGTCATTAAATACGATAATCAGTAATTCTGAAACAGATCTGCGTCCTTATCCCGTTAAAAAACATAGATATTACTGTATGTAACCTTATAATCCGTGATCCGTTCGTTCGAAAAAAAAGTTGCACTAACTAACTGTTCGTTACAACTAAGCAGCATTTACCGTCAGGCAGGTAAAGTTACGTTAGCTAACACATAAACATATTTTTTGCTAGCCTAATGTCCTTAAAGTTACCTGCTGCAAAATTACACCATTTGTACAAGACGAGTAGAGCTATTTTTATCCAGTGTAACTTATAACTTACCACTGTCTTGTTTTTTCTTATCCTCTTCATCCTTTCTCTTATTTATTTTTTGGCTTCCCGAGGCATAGTTCCGCTTCATGACTACCGACGAGGAGGTTTGTATTTTGCCGGCAGCAGAGACAACGTGTTTGGCGCTGTTGTCAGCCTATGGCTGTCAGCGACTACTGAGAGGGGCCCCCTTGAGGGGGATTCCGATAACAGTGTCATTGCACTTTGCTGCATTGACTATCTATCAAAGGGGCGCGGGCGCTCACAGTTTGTCGTTGCATTTTATTCTGAAACAGTCGTTGTCTTGGGGCCCCAGTCCAGCTCGGGGCCCCAAGCAATTGCTTGGTTTGCCTGTCCTGTCGCGACGGGCCTGCTCTGTAGGCGCTTCTCAATGACCTTATTTGTTGTTTCCTCACTGGAACAGGAAGTTGTTCTGCTCCACCATCTTGCACAATCCTCCCAAGTCCTTATTTGTGCTCCGAGGATTGAGGATCGATGATTGAGGGACCTCTGAGGAGCTATGAGCGAGGAAACAGGAGTGCGTCTTTCACAGAGGTCTGTTACTGACCAACACGCGCCCTTATTGGATAGCTGTTATTGATTGGACGCTGCAGCTGATCGGACTGATCTGATACATAACATCACTGAATTTTCATACCTCTGTGTAGCCACTAACATTAGTTAGCATATCAGACTGTATTTACACCTGGGATGAAAATGAATGAACTATAACTGGAACCCTGTTTGTGGCGGAGTGAGACGAATCTGTGCAAAGGAATTCAACATCATAGCTGCTGTGCTCATAAATATTTAAATAAATCATTCTTATTTCCCCTAAACATTCATCCTAATAAGCCAAAGGACACTGTGATCACGTTCTGGGTTATTCAATAATTAATACTAATCAATAAATAATATGAACACGTTCTGCCAGTGGAAATGATCCTGAGCCTCTGAGCAGGACACAGTATAACAACACGGTCTCATCAAACAGGCTACCTTTGAGAAAGCCTCTGACGGCCCGGAGGAGATCAGGCAGCTCCGACTCTGAACTCTGAACAACAAGACCAAAACCTTTAAAATCTGTTTTATTTCCAAATTAATACAAAAGTTTCACCTTCTTTTAGTTTATCAAACAGGCAGCCTCACATGGACCCTTTAGATTTTATATTTAGATTACACAACTGATAAAATCTCCTCGTAAACATGTGACATTCTGTGATTTACAGCAGCTTCCTGCAGTTTGGTGAATCCCACTTGAAACACTCAGCTCAAACAAACAGATATAACATGTTGTTGTTGAAACCTTGGAGTCATTCTACAAAACGGGTGCCTTTTAAGTCCGCAATGTTTGATGAGATGCATAAGTTACAAAAATATTCCAAAGTGTGTTTCCAAAGCTTAAAGCTGTTGATTTAAGTGTTCTTGTTAGAATGTTATATAATGAAAATACTGTTTCTAAAGATAACATACTATTTTTGATGGTTATTCATTAGAACATGGCCAATTTCACATGTCCGCACTGACCAACAAGACATTTGCTTCTAAAATATCACCAAATAAGTTTAATATTTTTTTCAAACCAAGATTATTGTCAGGATTATATTTGTGTCCTTGTTTACACAAGACACAAATAGATTTTGAAAAAACATTAATTTCGTAAATATTTTATCATTTTTGTGCGTCCCTCAGTTTGACTTACCACCCCGTCACACTAACTTGTTTTGTCCTTAAAAAATGTACTCTTGCTTTAAATGACATCACAAAGAGGAAGTGACATCATTTGAGCTTTTGGGGCTGTATAGAACAAAAGCAGGCATGTAATAAGATTGATCTGCATTGTTTCTTTGTTAACTTTTTATTTTAGACAGGGTCCGTCAAGCTCCAACCAACCACCCCGTCACGCAAAACAGATAGAAAACTGATTTTTTCCCCGATTTTTTACACTGTTAATGCAAAGAAAATGATATTTCACACTGAATACATGTTAGGTCAGGAATTTGACCACATGGAGAACTGCAGCCATTTTAGGTCAAAATGTAGCACCCTGTCACAAGTTGACTGAATGTGAAATATGGTTATTCTGAAGAAGTAAGCCAGCTTTGTTGTCCGCTGTCTTTGTTTTGTGACTGCAGCTATAACATAAAAAGTTGTTTGTATTCATGTAGCTGCTGTTGATGAACTTGAAATGGGGGCCGAGTTTCTGAGGGCTGGAAACACGCTGACTTGGTTCGTTGAAGAGGCCGTCCGGCCGATGCTGTTATGATGATGGGGTTACCATGGCAACCCTGTTATTTCAGATCACCTGAAACAGACAGGGTCAGAAGGAAAACAGTCAGTGAGGGTTGTTAGAGGTTATTCTGGTGTCACATGATGTTCTCACCTGTACTGTTTTACTGAACTTACAAGGGTGGAACAGCTACGTCATCGCGCCCAGCCAGCGAGCCCAATCTTTCTGATCCAAGAATGTCATTCTGACAGACTTTTCCACGAATGTTCCTCTTATTATTATTATTATGTACTAATACATATGTTTGGGCAATGTGATGATACCGTGAGAAGATTTTGCTGTGCTATTATATTTAATATTTCTGGTTGTGGATGGTGGAAGTAATGCTGCAGATTATTCAGCAGGTACTAAATTTCTTAGAAGCGATGTGATAAAGAAACTTTATCGTTCGTGTTTTCAGGTTTCTCAGTGCAGAATCAATTAAAAGATGTAATACACTGTGATATACTGCAGATCTATATCATGACATTATATAATAGTGAAAGAGGATTTGATCCCCATCACTGGAGCATACATTTGTAAGAAGCAGTTTAATATGGTAGCTGATTTCAATTTTAACTGATTTATATGCTGTTTATATATATACGGTGGTTAATCTGTAACAATGCATCAAAACTGATCACATGTTTTAATCTGTAAAGTAAGCAGTAACCCCTGTCAGTTAAATGTAGTGCAGTAAAAGTACACTATTCCCCTCAGAGGGGACAGAGTACATGTTACTTTCCACCTCTGGCTGCTGCAGTCGTGGTGAAAGTGAACAGAAACGTTTCCGGTTCGTCAGATCTTCATCACATTTCTTCACATAACACGTTAAACTGTCAGAACATTGACACACAGGTCTGAACAGAGATTTACCTCCAGGGTTGTTCTGTGACAGATGCTCCACCAGGTCATTCCTGTTGATGTTTCTTAAACATGTTATGGTCGCATCCACAGCCTCCCGGGGGAAGTGCTGCATCATCAGGTCCACTGTCCCATTCCGGTCCGCTGGCTTCCACTCTTTTTTGGGGATGTATGAGAGGGTTTTCAGGTACCACTTGAAACTGGTGAATTCATCGTCTGCCAACTCGTCTAGTGTTTTCAAAAGCATCACACTGACTTGAGCCTGTTGTGGTGCCCTGCAACATCAGAGCACAGTTTCAGCTCTCTCCACCTGGAGGATGTGTCATGATTAAAACTAATGTGAAACAGGGTTTAATATTTACTGTGCGCTGAAAACATCAGAAACACCTTCACTTGCTTTGTCAAATTCAGTAACTCACATCAGTTATATTACATTTTCTCCTACGTTGAACTAATTATTCAACTTCAGCTAATGAAGCTGCTTGAAATGTTTGTATCACCACACCTGCAAATGCGGGGAGTTAAAATCCAGCTGAGGATTCAAAGGGTTAAACATTTACACTGATTTCACACTGACTGTCAGACCGTCAGTGTGGGAGGGACAGAAACCTGTTGGCGGGTTCTCTGTTGTCTTACAGATTGTTGAGCACCTTTAAGTGTAACATAAGACATTTAATGAAAAAAACACACAAACAGGTTTAAAAAATCTATAAAATTAAAACAGGCATTTAACAGCACAAGGTTTCTTATAAAAGTCTTAACAAGTGAAACCAGGAGCAGACTCTGAGTCTGTTCTCTTCCTGTCATTATGAGACCTGTCTCCTTTGGCTTTTACCCAGACGTTGTAACAGGAAATGCCTTTCGCTTTCTGTTTTTTCTTTTTTTCATTTTCTTAAAAGTGAAAAGTGAAGTGCATTAAAAGTCAAACTGATGATAATTTTTCATGCTGTGATGAAGTCATTCATACAGAGCAGAGAAACTAAAGGCTCTTGAGAACAAAGCGTAGAACAGAAACCTGTCGAGTTCACGTTCACACGGTCGAATCAGCAGCGCGTTAAAAGTTTAGAGAGCCGCCGCAGGACGTCAGGAGGAGGAAGAGAAAAGAGACCAAGAACAAATGATAAAGATCTTTAAAACACTCACTGATTTGCAGCCATGTCTCCGTCAGTCCTGATGGTTCTGAAAACGAGTCAGAAAGATCTGATGCAAGAGGAGGCGGAAGAGGAGGAGCTGCTGGTGGGTTTACCGGAAAGGTGTCTGTGTGTGTAATTATTTTGTTTCCACAGTGTGAAGTCACTCCGTCCTCTACATGTTGTGTTGTTGTCAGAGAGCAGTAAAATCTTTGGAGGCTAACATCTGGTGCAGCTTCAGGATGGACTGTGATGAGATGTGGTTCAGACCTTCATGTTCAGGGTGAACAGCGCCATCATCAGGTCAACATGTTAACGTGACCAACATTTTGCTTTCTGACCAAATACCCGCAGAGCTGAAGACTTTCCCATCAGCCTCAGCTGTTTACGGCTAAAAGCTAATGTTGGTGTGACACTAAGTGTTTCCATTATTTATTTTCAGTTTACTAAGAAGAACCTGAGTGGAACCATCTGCAGAGAGAGCTTCCTGTTTCCTGTCTGAGGAGGGAAACCAGAATCAGCCTTGGTGAATAAACACACATGAAGCAGAGCCTGAAAGAGCTGAAAGCTTCAGCTGTGTGGAGCGATGAGGAGGCTGTAACCTTCCTCAAGTGAACACGGAAATGCTGCTGATGTCATGTTGGTGTCTAAGAACATTTAAATGTTCTTACTGGACATTCATTCAGTCATACCTTCACTTTGTATAATAATGTATCATTTATTATTTAATTCCTGCTTAAGCATTTACGTTTGGCTGCTTTGTAACCAGTGACAATAAAGTTGAATCTAATCTAACATGTTGTGCAACTTCACAGACACACTCTCTGATCCCACACTGCTGGGGTCTGCTTGAGGCCGTTCATAACACTGCCTGTATTTGTCCTGCTGTCACCAGCAGGTTGAAGTTTATATTTGATCCTGTGTATATTCTACGTTGCTGCACAAGTTATGAACCTTGTCTTTTGCAGGTGGTCTGTCGGCTCTGAGCCCACGAGCAGCTCCGAACAGGAGGACTGAACTGAAAACACGTAACTGCATGTTACACATTCTGATCCACATGTGAGTATTTCTCCTGCTCATCTGCTGAAATTTTATCTTCAGAGTCAAACAGAAGCAATAAAAACAGCAGAACTCTCAGAATGAAGCTCAAGTTGATTTTTAATAACATGAAATCTGATTATTTTTAATTACAAACAAGAGCAGAGAAGTGAAGCAATATGATGATGATGACTAATAAATATAATCATACCTGTCAAGTTTTGGATTTGAAAATAAGGTTAATTTTCCGCTACCACCACTGCACCACTCCACCAAGCTCCAGTATCCCTTTACATTTTAAGACAGGTGTTAGAGTCTAAATGAAAACACAAAGGCTATATATGAAGAACATTTATTTAAATGCTTATTTGCATATTTTCTGTTCATTTAACATTGCTTGTCTTTACATTTATATTTTATTTTCTTTCCAAACATTATTTCATATTGCTTTTCTTTAAAGTTTTTCTTTAATTTCACATAACTTTTCTTCACTTTTTTAGTGAGTTATTGTACAAATTTGTTGCAGACTTTGCTTCTTAAAGACTTTTGCCGCTTTGGAAGGAGTGTAAATACACTCCTGTGCCAGAGTGGTTAAATTTAAATGAGAATAGAGCTGTAGTTCTGTTGTCCAACGGCTACCTGCAGGTGGCAGTTATCGCTGAGGCTATTGACAGAGCTCAGACTGGGTATAGGTGCGTTAGAGATGACGGCGGCTGACTTTCGACCGACTTGATAGTCTCAAAGTGAGCTGCAGGTGACTGCAGGGCAGGGTATAAAACGGCGCCGTAAAGTTGGACACATTCTACCCGCGTGAGCTCACTGTGAGCTGAGATCAGTGACTGATCTCGCTGCCATGGCAAAGAAAAATGCCAGCGAGACTAGGCAAAAGTGTGGTTCCAACTTTGTGCAGCCTGGAGAAAAGCAACCGCGCCGCCGGACTCGGCGGGTTAGGGTTAGGGTTAGGGTCACCTGCAGGATGCCATTTTTTTAAATGACAAACTTAAGAAAGAGTAACTTGACAAGTTGGATTGAAAGGTTTGGAAAACCCTCTGGATACTAAATTATTAACTCCAATTCAGTGTTGTTGTTTCTTAATAAGGATGAAAGAAATATCCCCACAGTGGATTCCACATTTACCACCACTATTGAAGATTTTAATTATTTAGGTGTTAGAATCAGGAGGAATGTATTCAAATCTGGAAACTATACATGGACTTTTTGATGACTGGAAGGACATGTATCAATTAGAGGAAAATGTAAAAAGACAATGATGGTCTACTCTTTCTGTGTCTCTCTCCCTTTCTCTTAGAATAGAATAGAATAGAATTCAATTTATTGTCATTGCATGTCACAAGTACAAGCAACGAAATACAATTGCATCCATCCAGAAGTGCTTTAGCAAGAATATATTACAAGCTATGTACATGCTATGAACAGTTTATACGTAAAGGTTTATAAATATATAAATATAAAGGCTATGACAAACTATAAATATACAATATGCAAGTATTAATATTAATAAACAGCTTTAGAACTATAATTATTGTATTGTACAGTGTGATGTCTATACAGTATTTACAGTAGTGCAGTTAAAAAAGTCGCTGAGATATATGGATACAATTGTGATATATGTTCAATCCATCCAAGTTTTAATGGGGGGTAAAATGTCAGGAGGCAGAATTCAGGAGTCTGACAGCTTTAGGAAAGAAGCTGTTCCAGTACCTGGTGGTTTTAGTCCGGAGGCTCTGGTAGCGCCGCCCAGAGGGCAGGAGGGTGAAGAATCTGTGTGCTGGGTGACTAGGGTCTTTGATAATTTTCCCAGCCCTTTTCAGACACCGTTTCCTGTAGAGGTCCTCTATAGAAGGAAGTGGTGCTCCGGCAATCCGCTGAGCGGCTTTCACCACCCTCTGCAACGCCTTCCGGTCCGAAGCAGAGCAACTCCCATACCAAACTGTTATACAGTTGGTCAGGATGCTCTCGATGGTACAACGGTGGAAGTTCACGAGGATGTCTGAGGACAGGTGGTTCTTTCTCAGAGTGCTCAAAAAGAAGAGGCGCTGGTGAGCCTTCTTGACCAGGTTGGAACAGCTAGTCGTCCAGGTGAGATCCTCGGAGATGTGGACTCCCAGGAACTTAAAGCTGTTCACACGCTCCACGGCCGTCCCCTTGATGTAGATGGGTAGGTGTGGGCTAGCATTCCTCCTGAAGTCCACAATGAGCTCCTTGGTCTTCTGAGTATTGAGCAGCAGGTTGTTGGTGTCGCACCACTCAGCCAGAGCGAACCACTTCCTCCCTATAGGCGGCCTCGTTGCTGTCTTTGATGAGGCCGATCACCGTGGTGTCATCTGCAAACTTAATGATGTTATTAGAACAGTTGACAGGTCTGCAGTCATAGGTGAGGAGGGAGTAAAGGAAGGGACTCATCACACAACCTTGTGGTACTCCGGTGTTCATTGCGATGATGGATGAGCGGTGGTTATCCAGCCGAACATGTTGAGGCCGGCTGGTCAGGAAGTCCAGTAACCAGTTACACATGAGGGAACTGATGCCTAGGTCTGTGAGTTTCCTGATGAGTTGTGAGGGGATGATTGTATTAAATGCTGAACTGAAGTCTATAAACAGCATTCTGGCATAGGTGTTTTTATTGTCCAGGTGTGAGAGGACAGAGTGCAGCGCTATGGAGACTGCATCCTCTGTGCTCCTGTTCTGACGGTATGCAAATTGGTGGGGGTCCAGGGTGGGGGGGGCAGGATTTGAGGTGTGCTAGGACCAGCTGCTCTAAGCACTTAGTGATGATTGGGGTGAGGGCTACCGGCGGTAGTCGTTAAGGCTTGATGGGTTGGAGTTTTGGGTATCGGAACGATGGAGGTGGATTTAAAGCAGGCTGGTACCACAGCATGGGCCAAGGATAGATTAAATATGTCCGTCCAGCACCCCTGCCAACTCCCCAGAACACACTCTGAGAACACGCCCAGGGATGCCGCCAGGACCTGCAGCCTTGTGGACATTAATCCTGCTCAGCACCGCTCCTACATCAGTGGGGAGAGAGTCAGAGGTTGGTGTTCTGAAGTCACCACTGCCTTAGTCACAGTTGTTGCATAAAAGTTGTTGAGCTCGTTGAGGAAGGAGATATCAGAGGATGCGGGGAGGGTTTGATGGTCCGGTAGTCTGTGATTATTTGTCCCTTGCCACATACGCCGGGGTTGGAGTTGGAGAAGTGTTCTTCTACCTTCCCTTTGTAGTGGTGTTTGGCATTTTTGATGCCCCTCTTCAGCTTAGCCCTGGCTGTAGGCCTGTGCATCCCCTGACCTGAAGGCGGTATTACGGGCCTTTAAGAGGAGACGGACATCCCGGTTCATCCAAGGCTTCTGGTTGGGGTACATGATAATCTGTTTCTGGGTGGTGACACTGTGTGTAGTCGTGGAGATGTGGTCCAGTACAGATGTGGCGTACTGGTTCAAGTCTGTATGGGTGAACATATTCCAGTCTGTGTTTTTGAACCGATCCTGGAGCACAGCCGCCTGTCCCCTCTGGCCACACTTTTATCGTCCTCACGGTGGGTTTCACGCGTTGGATGAGGGGTGAGTACCCTGGTGTGAGGAACAGGGAGAGATGGTCCGATTGTCCAATGTGGGAGAGTGGTATTGCTTTGTAGGCTCCAGAAATGTTAGAATAAACATGGTCCAAAATCTTGTCCCCTCTGGTGTCACAGGAGACATGTTGGTGGAATCTGGGGAGGACTGTCTTTAGGTTGGAGTGGTTGAAGTCGCCAGCAACAATAAAGGCAGCCTCAGGATGTTTAGTCTGATGTTTGCTAATGGCTGCATAAAGATCTTTCATTGCCAGCTTAGCATTTGCATCCGGGGGGATATACATTGCTGTGAGTATTATGGAAGTAAATTCTCTGGGAAGATAATAAGGTCTGCATTTGACCGCTAAAACTCCACATTAGGTGAGCAGTGACTCTCGGTTGTAGCAGAGTTCATGCACCAAGCATTGTTAATATAAATGCACAAACCTCCACCTCTGGTCTTGCCGGAATCATCTGCTATCCTGTCAGCTCGATGTATGTGGCGCCCTGCTAACTCAATAGCATTTCCCGGGCAGCTGTTGTTTAGCCATGTTTCGGTGATAATCATGATATTAGAATCCATAATCCGTCTGTTATTGGTAATGGAGAGCCGGATTTCATCCATTTTGTTTGCCAGAGAACCGAACATTTGCGAGGAGAATGCTTGGTAAAGGGAGCCGTGTGGTGTTAGCTTTAGCTTAGCTCGCACTCTCCACGCCTACCCCGCCTTTGTTTACGCTCTCTCCGCCGTCTCTTCTCTCATTTTCTCACATTTTACTCTGGGGTCAGTTTTGTACCATTCTGAGGTCATGCTGCAATTTTCGCCTGTTTCTGAATTTGTTTTTTCAGGTATGCTACAGTCAGAAAGCCTGATTCACACAAGTATGTGCCAAATTGAATTAACACATCTTTCTTCTTCTTGCAAAGAAAAACAATGTTTGGACCTGGCCCTGAATGTTTCCTTTGGAGATACCTGTACTATTCATTATTATTCATTTTAAAACCTTCATTACTGAGCACTTCCAGTCATTTTACACACTTTGGCACTATATAAATAACACTAAACTGAAATTGAATTGAATTGTTTCTCCCTCCTAGACTTGTTCTATATCTCCTCCGCCTCTTTTCAGCACTGAGGTCAGAGCTGCCACTTTACAACTTTAATCTCATGTTTCTGTTGTTTTGCTTAGTTTTTTGGATCCTTTATATGAAATCTGACAATTAGAGTTTTATTATTATTTTTATAAAATGACCACAGTTACCCAGAGTAACATTAACAGGAAGACTAAAATGAGATAGATGTATTATCGTTATTATTATTACTATGATTGTGCATTAAAAGCACCTGTGCTCAGCGGCTGCTGCAGGAACCAGAAGCTGTTTCTGGCTGCAGCTTTATGTGAGCAGTGTTCGCTTATTCAGACATTTTATTTGATAATTTGGTCTGTTGAAAAGCCAATGTCCCTCGGTGTTCCACCTGGACCAGAACCGCTTTCACAAACTCTATTTACTCTGATCCAGTGGTGTGGCTTTAAAATGTAGATCCTGTGCATATGCAGCTGTTTACCACATATAAATGGACGGCAAAATCAACGTGTCATATGGCTGTCGCTGTCATCAGAAACGTCGTTTCACGTGATGAGGAAAG
>JALXJV020000007.1:2329820-2346403 GCA_024633595.2 Lepomis macrochirus
AGAGAATCAAGACTGAAGAAAGGGTACGCCATTACCATGGTAACCCTGCCCTACCCTGCTGTCACCTGTAGGTTGAAGTTTATATTCGATCCTGTGTATATTCTACTTTGCTGCACAACTTTTGAACGTTGTCATTTGCAGGTGGTCTGTCGGGCTCTGAGCCCACGACCAGCTCAGGAGGTCTGAACTGAAAACACGTAACTGCATTTTACACATTCTGATCCACATGTCAATATTTCTGAAACTTTTATCTTCAGAGTCAAACAGAAGCAATAAAAACAGCAGAACTCTCAGAATGAAGCTCAAGTTGATTTTTAATAACATGAAATCTGATTATTTTTTATTACAAACAAGAGAAGTGAAGCAAGATGATGATGATGGATTTACATCAGAGCTGCTCCAATCAAATCAAATGACAACTGTATGACTTGTCCTGGGTTTGTAATTGATTATAACTGATTATAAATGATTAATTATTTTCTAATGAGAGAAGCTTTCTGTGAATCCACCTGATGGCCATAGTTTCCTCGCTGGGTTAACATGTACGGTGCCGCTCTCAGGTTGATGTGTGGGTGCATAGTTTTCATCGCTCGTCAGCAAATATCTGCTTCTAACCGGAACCTCTCCGACTGACAGGTTTCACTTTGGTGTCAGTGATGGTGGGTGCACGAGACGGAGAGAGTGTTGATCAGTGCGGGCTTGTTAGTTCTGATTATCCATTGACATCTGTCTCCATAGAAACCCTGAGGGCAGTCACACAGATGTTCATTGGTGTCCATCACCGACAAGCACCTTCCATCGTTCTCACATGTGTGAGACTGGCAGACAGGCGTTTTGAAGGAGAGATACATGTGAATGTCACTTTTAAAGTAATACCAATTACATTGAACTCTGTATTTGGATTCTGGGGCCTGAACATAGGGTTGTGAATAGGTGCTATGAGTGACTTTAACATTATTATAGAACTCTGGATGTAGTGCATTGCATCTGTCTATTGTCTTCATCACGTCTTTACAGGAAATGTCTTTAAAACATGAGTTGACAACATGCTGAAAATCTCTGACCTCGGTATTTTCCCCTTTCCGAAGGTAACCCACAGCCACGTTGATCGTGCCCACGGGGATAATATCCATATTATAAAGTTTGTGGTCTGTTTCGTCTATGACGTAAACCAGCACCACCCACTTGTACCAGTTGTACTTCTCATCCAGTTTATTCTTCACCTGAACAGCGATGCTGTTTTGTCGTAGAGACTGATTGCTCTGGTGATCTCCTCCACATCCTTTATCATGTACTGCTTATAGTTGTACAGGCAGAACTCCATAGCTGATATCTGAGCTCTGTAGACGTCATTGAACATCTGGGTGTGTTGGGCTTCTTTGGCTGATAGATCTAAGCCGATCAGGTTCGGTAGAGCTGGTCGAGGACCATCCCCTTCCACAGCAAGCTGCTGAAATAGAGGTTATATTTGCCGATATCAGGAATGCCGCATTTAAACGTCTTCTTCAGCAGCTCGTTGAGGTTTCCGCTGAAAGAGCGTGCTGCTGACCGTCCAGGTAATGGTGGAGGTTGGCCACACTGGCCTCAGTGGCTGTGTTCTCATAGTACCCTGGTGAAAGCCTCTGCCAGCCGGAGTTTGGTGTCATTACTATCTACCAACGCACTCTCAGCACGAAACTCATTGAACTTGTTCCAGGTAGTGAGGATGCGGACCTCGCCTTGAGAGTAGATGCTGTTGAACCACTCCACATCTGTTGCCAGGTTGGAGAGCCTCCGCTGACCTCAGCAAACAGCTTCCTGTTGACCTCATCAGACTGCTCCTTTTGAACATTTTCCTGAGGGGTGAAGTTCAAGACCACGCTGATAACAGAGGTCACCAGGCGTCCGATGCCGGGCGCCAGTCTGGCAAAGGCAGCGAGGCCACTTTTCATAGATGAGAACTTTCCGTGTCAATCTTTTCAATAAGTTCTTTGACTACTGTGAGACTTTCTTTTACCAGCTGTGAGGAAACTGCCACTCTCTCTCGTGCTCGCAGACATGGCTCTTTCACCCTGTAGGATCGGAGACAGATCAGCTGAGGTGGGGTCATGTGACTCTGCTGAGGAGCTCATCCAGTAGAGAAGAAGGATGAATGAAGCCAACAGCATCGGGAAGCCAGCCGAGGGAACGCCATGACTGCAAAACACACAACAGAAATTTAGGACATGAAATAACCTCCTGAATGTTGTAGAGCCAAGACTTTAGGTCGGACTGAGAGACTCAAAGCATCTGAAATAAAAAAATAAAAAAAATAAAAAAAGTTTATTTAGAAAACTGCAGGTCGCAGAGCTGCTGCTCACTAAGTCACTCAGAAATTGTAATTGTAGGCTGGCTACAATTCACTGGCTCTGAATACACATACAGTGAAACCATGGGTCACAGGACGGGAAGGGGGGTTTGATCAGCCTGCAAATCACCCACCCACCAAGCAGTGGAAGGAGGCTTCAGCAGACTACCGTGACGGAGAAGACAGCAGTAAACAGCAGGCGCTCTATTGACAGTTACCATGGCAACGGCTTCTCTGCACTACACAGCTGTAGGCTGTTGAACTTAAGTTAAAACTAGAACTGCAAGCAGTTATAAGCGGAGTCCAAGCCCCCCGGCCAGTCGCCTCGCCCTCGCAGTCGCGGTACAAGTCGGCCTGGGCCGCCATGATTAATTGTGCCATAATCACGGGCCCCAAGCCAAGGTGGGGCCCGTGGAGAAGAAATGACCATAGTTTTAAATGAAAGTTGCTTGCGGTTATGGAGATCTGAAATGAATGTAAATCTATGGCCGTGTTTAGTCATTTCCAAGTAATAGCGTCATGTAGAGGCCGATTCACACCAAATTTCACACAGGTTTGGTGTTGATCGGCCTTTCCAAGCCTAGAAATGTTATACTTCGTGTTTGTAGCGCTTTTGGCAAAGATTTGTTAGACTGTAATTCGGCCATTTTTTGTCGGATCAAAATTCCCTCTACAAACTTTCTTCGCATGGTCCAGAGATGGTCTGTGCAAAGTTTCGTGTCGATCGGACTTCGCGGCTTCGGAGGAGTTATATAAAATAGGTTTTCCAGTTTTTGCAATTTATCAAAAGTAAAAGGTCATCGCATGGAGGTGTGTCATATACCATCGGAATCAGAAGCATCCCCCAAACGTGTAAACACAAGATTTATGAATGGGCGATGTAGTGGCCCGTAGCTATGAGGCAAAATGTCCTGTGGTTGAAAATTCCATTGAAATGGATGGGGTATTTGAGCATCGATTACAGCGCCACCTTTTGGCCGAACTGCACCAAATTTTTGTGGTGTCATCAGGGCCCCATGGGTAACAATTGACCCAAATTTGGTGTCAATCGGACCTTCGGTTCTGGAGATATAAAATGAATGTAAGTCAATGGGAAACATTTTTTGTCTTTAATCTGCAGTAGCAGCGCCACCTATGGGCACATTAGGGTCCTCTTTGGTGCCGGGCATCAGGGGACCATGCTGAAGAATTTGGCATAGGGTTATGTCAATGTGACTTGTGGTTATAGAGGAACAATTTTTTGGATTAAACTGCGCCACCTA
Organism: Lepomis macrochirus; assembly: GCA_024633595.2. NCBI lineage: Eukaryota > Metazoa > Chordata > Actinopteri > Centrarchiformes > Centrarchidae > Lepomis > Lepomis macrochirus. The sequence continues at coordinate 2,333,409 of JALXJV020000007.1, forward strand.
GGGGCTAGTAGCACTAAATTTTGCAGAGGCCCTCGGGGCCCGTCACACCTTATTGGTCCAAATTTGGTGTCGATCGGCCATTCCAAACCAAAGATATGACCTCACTTCCTGTTAATAGCGTTGTTTGCAAACGCTTGTTAGCGTATAATTCTCGACATGTTTTGTCGGATCCAGATTCCCTCTACAAACTTTCTTCGCTTGGTCCAGAGATTATCCGTGCCAAGTTTTGATCGGACTTAGCGGCTCGGAGGAGTTAATTAAAATAGGTTTTTCAGTTTTCGCAATTTTGCATGAAAAAAAGTTTAGGCGGAAATGGGCGTGGCCTATTTACATTACGTTTATTCATTTAGCTGACGCTTTTATCCAAAGCGACTTACAATTGCTCTACATGTCAGAGGTCACACGCCTCTGGAGCAACGCGGGGTTAAGTGTCTTGCTCAGGGACACAATGGTGGATGGGTCACAGTGGGGGATTGAACCTCTCACACCAAAGTCATTACAGTAACCATTGCACCACCCATTTACCTATACCAGGAGATTCAGCTCGATCCCCCGAACGTGTGGACATAAGGTTTTTGATATACGCCTTCGTATGCAGGAGTTCCAAGCTGAAACGTGTTGACATTGCTTATAACGCCTCTAGCGGTACAAGTTGTGTGAATTTTTTCAGCTTGAGGTCATCGTCAAGGACCAAACCTACCCTGTGAGTTTGCCTTGCATTCGCGGGTTCCCTGCCTGCTTCGGGCTTGGACCCCTAATTAAAGGCTACATAACTTCACCTGCGAGGCTGTGAATTCCCTCTTGTTGGTGTCCTGATAACTATTTCAATTCTGAAAACTCTCTCTTCCAATGATTTGTGCTTCGCGTCACGTACAAAAAGTTTAAGGCAATTCAACTCCGGCAGCGGGCGGCCGTGTGCGTGAGGCGAGCACGACCACTTGTCGCTGTGCCTTGTGCTCAAACACTTCACCTGCTGAACATCTAGACTGTTTCTGCTGCTCTCTGTTCACTAGCAAGGACCACGTCACAAAGACTTGTGACTTAGAGGTGCATGCAAATATGGAATGCATGGATTAATGCATATAGAGCGGGAGGGTGGAAGAAGGAGGTCGTCTGATTGGCTGGTCTGAGAGGGTGTACAGGAGACCGGGCAGAGAGACTCTGTGTGGGGGTTCCGTCTCGGAAGTGTTTTCGCCCGAGCTTATTTCAAGCCCCCCAGACGGTACCTAGATGAGACATGAGAGAGCTGTGCCCTCATAGAACAGGAAGGGATGGGGGGATGAAGGGAGCAGGGAAATTTTTAATCGTGATTAATCGCATTGTAACATGCAAAATTGAATAATGAATTCTAAAGTAGTGCATTGCACACTTTTAATTCAAATGTACTGCTGTATACACAAAAGTGGAATAACGTGGTTTGCAAACACTTTAAACAAATCAGGTGCTTTTAGCAGCAGTTTTCCCTTACACAGCAGCAATAAAATATTATCTAAACCTATACATATAACTTAAACATTCATGTGATCAAATCAAATATTGAACCAAAGCTATTTGCCACTGCCAGGGAATTACCTTTTATCTAGCTTGCTAAAACAAATTACCACCAGTTTTCAAATATAAACCAGCAGGGATCTTTATCAGGGGGCAGCAGAAACACTATGTTCAGCAGGGTTGGGGACGATGTCTACAATCTAACATCTGGATGGATGATGGCATGGGGCGTTTTGATAAGCTGCGTCATTAACAAGGAAGCGGCTCACCTGCTGCCGTGATATCGGATAAATAAAAGATGACCGTGGTAGTCTGCTGAAGCCTCCCTCAGCTGCTTGTTTGGGTGGGGACTTACAGGCTGATCAACAAGGGTTTGACTGGATGTGTATTCAGAGCCAGTGAGCAACAGGCTTTCAAAATGATAAGAATTTAAATAAAACAGGATTAACGTGGGATAAAACAGTTAATGCGTTAACCCGATAACAACAGTTAACATGCTCAGCCCTAAGTTTATTGCTAATGTATAAAAAGGAGCGCTGCTGGTAAAAAGCACTATATTTGTTTAATAAGTTATTTTTTTGTAATGGACTTCTGTGTATACAGCAGGACATTTAAAGTCTGCAAAATACAACTTTAGAATTCATTATTCAATTTTGTGCATAACAATATGATTAATTACAAGAAAACCATCCTTCCATCCATCGTCAGAAGCTTAACCTGCGTAAAGGGTCGCTGGAGCCAATCCCAGCTGACATTAGGCGAAAGGCGGTGTCCACCCTGGACAGGTCGCCAGTCCATCGCAGGGCCACACAGTGACAAACAACCACTCACACCTAAGGACAATTTAGAGACACCAATTAACCCAGCCTGCATGTCTTTGGATGGTGGGAGGAAGCCGGAGCACCTGGAGAGAACCCACGCAGACACGGGGAGAACATGCAAACTCCACACACAAAGGCTGGGGTTTGAACCCACGACCTTCTTGCTGTGACACGACAGAGCTAACCACCGCCCCTTCCGGCCCCGGCCCGCCCCGGCCCGGCCCGCCCACGGTAATCATACGACATTACTAGTTACTTCTAACTCCTTAGAGTTTGGTATGGTAAATATCTAGACTAAATAGACGTATGTTGGTATGGCAACATATTACTAACTAGCAAACAGCACGTTTTATAGATTTATTGAAGATTTAGCATTTTATTTGATCTTTTTTTGGTATTTAAATGTATTTTGATTTAAAATGTAGTTTTACCACGAAGGAACTTCTCCACCGTTCAGCTGAGTGTTAAAAAAACGGGTATGTAAATAAAAACATTGAATGTTTTTTCCCCAAGGAAATAAAAAAGACTTTTTCTTAGGTAGGACATTGCTAAATCAAAGTTTGTGTTCCTTCTAGCTAAAAGAGAAACTGTTGTCTTAGTGACATAAACATATGCACTACACAGTATTTAGACAGTTTATTCTGAATAAATATAATCAACAACAGCACTTTGTAAAGTAGGATGGTTCAGTGGCTCTGTAGTTCTTTGCTTTAATAACAATAATGATAACAATTAAGTAGAATCCAACATCTTGCATCCTTTTCTATGAAATGTGACAACAAGAGTTGTCACAAGTTACCTTTATTTAGAGCCACAGTTACCGAGAGTAACACATGTACAGTATTTTTATTTTTATTAGTAGTATGTAGAAGAAAAAGTACCTGTTCTCAGCAGCTGCTGCAGGAACCAAAAGCTTACTGAAACAAACTGTTTCTGGCTGCAGCTTTATAGACACCTGAACAGTGTTTATTTATTCAGACATTTTGTTTGGTACTTTGGTCTGTTGAAAAGCCAATGTCCCCTCAGTGAGTCCAACTTACCAGAACAACTCCCACAATCTCTATTTACAGTAACCCTCTGATCCAGTGTCATTAAATGTAGATCTTGTGCACGTCCAGCCTTAGGCTTACTAGTGTCTTAGCATGAAATGTGTCTTTTTCTTCCAAATGAGTCACATTTTTGGCCTGAAGATGCTTGAAAACTCACAAAACTCAGCAAAAAGGAATGTATCATATGGGTCTAGCACACAGGTGTAGCACCCCCAACAGAGAAGCCCCCGCGGCACCTTTCACCTTTGGAGCAATGCAGTAAACCCAACAGGAAGTTGGCCATTTTAGATTTAATGCTCGTTTTTAGTGATTTGCAGGTTCCGTACTTTAACCGACTCCCTCTGAGGAATTAATCTGATCTTCTTCAAATTCTCCCAGTGTAATGTAAAGCTATTTCTGATGGAAAGTTGTGCTAACTTTGGAGCATGTTCATGGCATGGTGTTTAAAATCGGTAATTCACCAATAAACAGGAAGTTTAACTTGAATCTGCATCCTCACATCTGCACCAAACTTTACATGTTTGATAAAAGTCCTGCTCTGAACACATCTACATGCCATCTACAACAGTGTTTATTTACTCAGACATTTTGTTTGGTACTTTGGTCTGTTGAAAAAGCCAATGTCCCCTCAGTGAGTCCAACTTACCAGAACACTCCCACAATCTCTATTTACAGTAACCCTCTGATCCAGTGGCACTCAAATGTAGATCTTGTGCACATCCAGCCTTCCTTCTGATACATATTCTTTATCTTCATTTCGGTCTATGTTCATGTGGACAGTAACGACCAAATTTATACCAAGGCAAATTCCTTGTATGTAAAATGTACCTGGCAATAAACCCAATTCTGATTCTGATTAAATCTAAATGTACAATTATGAGGGCTGACAGCAGAAAACGTTCTTCTCTTTTCTGCCAAATGAATCACATTTTCGCCTGCAGGTGTTTGAAAACTCTCCAAACTCTGAAACATCAGGTCACAGGTGGGTCTTTCGCTTGTGGTGGCAAAATGGTTGGCTACGCCCCTAAAGAGCATCTCCCAATGCACATTTTACCGAAAGCTTCCAGACACAAAAAATATTCGTGGAGTGATGCTCTTAAAGAACAGGAAGTCACGCATTTTGTATTTGAGGTCAAAAATGGCCGTCCTTTTAGGGGTTGAACTTCCAAATATGGTTTGACACAGATAAACCGCATATCTCAGCCTCTCGGCCCACGTATATCCTGTAAGTATGTGTCTGTTGAGCTGAGAAATGAAAAATACGTGCTGGGTTTATGTTCAGGCTCCGAGCTCGCCAGCTGAACACAGCAGGGCTGGGGAGTGAAGATAACAGCATCCACCTGAATGTGAGGGTGGAGAAAACAAAGGTGTGAACACAGTATAAAGAAATGATCGCCACATGTTTTATATTCACCACATAGTTCATCCACTTAGAAACCAGAAGAAACAGGTGATCCTCATGACTTTAGGTCCTCAAATGAGACATTTAAAGTTGCAAGCAGCGCATCATCATGTGTTTTTTATTGCCTACCGAAGCTTTCATAGGGCGGGTCTAACATGAAGGCTTTCAGGTCATGTGACGGCCTGTTAGTGAGGCTCAGTGCTAATTAAACCCCTGTATCTAAAAACTAATCATTTGACTGCCTGTGACCATAACAGTCCCGGCTCACAGGGAATAGATCAGACGTTATTGAGATGATGTCATTCAGGCTGGTAGTGATAAACTGATCCTGATTGAACGTAAATGTAAGAGATATGAAAACACATGACACAAAATAAAAAAGACATGAAACGATTTGACTGGAGCAACGAGGGGTTAAGTGTCTTGCTCAGGGACACAGTGGGTCACAGTGGGGGATTGAACCTGGATCTCTCACACCAAAGGTAGGCGTCTTATCCATTGCACCATCACTAACCTAATAAACAAACAATTTAAATCCAGCGGTAAATGGAGGCAATACAAGTGATGGATATGCTGATTCCAGTTGTAGTGGCAGTGACCAATTATTGTGAAAACCATAAAATCTCCTAAAGTGAACTAAATAATTTCATGTGAGCTTGTTACGTAACATGGACAAACGTTACACAGCTAACTTACCACAGGTGACACGAAGTTAGCAAACTGCACAGCAGACCTAGCGGGAGAGGACGAGGATGAACCAGATCCTGAATCACGTGCTGGTCGAGTTTAAACCACAAACCGGGCTATGGTCTTTTTGCTTGTTGTCACCTACAGATGAACATAAGGCTAGTAGTGTGTTGAATATCCTGTAAACTCATGGAGGCGATGTCGCTAAAGCACCCTGCTGGTGTAGCTAGCAACCTGCTCTTAAACTTACAAATACCTTTTTACAGATCTCAGGGGACAGAGTGGACAAAACTCCACAAATGTGGAAACAGGAAGTCACAAATGAAACATGACCTGCAAAATGACAGGAAGTGATCTGCAAATGTGTAAAAACTTGTTTGGTGTGTATTTAAATATCACTCTGTTTGTGAAATAAAAAGACCTCCGTACAGATTAAATTGTGTGTATTTGCATATATATATATATATATATATATATATATATATATATATATATATATATATATATATATAGCTGCCATCCTCACAAGGGGATAACGAAACCACCACAACACAGCTTAAGCACAACCAGTAAGTACGAGTTCTCTCCTCCAGTGGAAAACAACACGCAGTGATCACGAGTCTAATAAAACTCCTCCTCAGATCCTGCCTAACCTAATCTCAACAGCTACAGCTGATTCAGAACGCTGCTGCTCGAGTCCTCATTAAGACCAAGAAATTGGATCACGTCACTCCAGTTCTTGGCTTTTAAAAAAATCCTAACCGCTTTTCCTTTCCTAACCATGTTCTGTTTCCTTTCCTAACCACTTTTCCTTGACCTTGATGGAAAATGTCATGAGGTCAGGCAAACCCTCCTGCCCAAATTTATCAACATGAATCCCAGTTACTGTTGGGGCGACTGTGGCTCAGGAGGTAGAGCAGGTTGGCCATTAATCGAAAGGTCGGTGGTTCAGTCCCCGCTCCCCAGGAGCATGCATGCATGTCGAAGCGTCCTTGGGCAAGACACTGAACCTCAATTGCCCCTGGCGTGCTGTGTGAATGTTCTGTTTGAGCACTTAGGCTCATGGTGAATGCAGATGTTGTGTAAAAGTGCTTTGAGTGACCAAAAGACTAGAAAGGTGCTATGCAAGTACAGAGCTTTTACTGTATTGTATCACTTGTGAACCTTCAGGCCGTCTGGGACAGGTCTGATTTCTTTTCCCAGAGTCAAAACTCAACATGGAGAAGCATCGTTCAGTTTATTTGCTCCAAATATCTGGAACAAACTCCCAGAAAACTGCAGGTCTGCTGAAAGTCTCTGTTCTTTTAAATCAAGACTTAAGACTTTTCTTGTTACCTCTGCCTTTAATTAAATCAAATTTAAGGCTGTAGATTTTCCACTGTAGCTGTTACTGTCCTGTTTTACCCTCTTTTTATATTATTTTACCCTTTTAAAAATGTATCTCAATGTCTCTTTTTATGTCCCTTTGTTGCCTTTATTTTTGATGTAAAGCATTTAGAATTGCCTTGTTTTTGAAATGTGCTGTACAAATAATATTAATAAATAATAATATTAAATATATTGCTTTGCCTTGCCATAAAAAGAATTTCATCATAATGATTTTAATGCAAATACTCAGTTTCCAGAAGTGTTTTTGGGGGGGTCGGGGGATCAATGGGAGGGATGGACTGACCTTGACCTGCTCTGTTTGTTAAATATTTGTTTAAAGGTTTTTTTTGTCGTGTTTTTTCTGGGTTGCTGAAAAATCCCGTAAACTCCTCACCTGGACTGACACCGCTGGCACAGTCTTTGTTCAACAGTATTGCAAATGGTTCCTGAAGAAAGATTTCCACAGTTGGTGGAGTCAAAGAGAAAGTGGATGAATTCAGTGTGTCATCCTGATAAAGAACTGCTTTAACTGAACTAGAGGTAAATTTCCTTGTAATTTAATTTTCATATCATATTATCTTAAACAGAGAGATGGCGCTGTGTTATAAAGGGTGGTAGAGCACATTTTGAATCACTATACCTTCCTGAAAAATGTGCTGAACTTCACCTGATAAAGCCACCAGCTCCACCACTCATTGTAGTTTCCAGTTCACTTCCCTACAGGTATTAGAAACACACATGAGAAATCTGTTTGTGACATTTGAAGGTCTTCGTCCTAGCGCTATTCCCGTGCAGTTGCAGGGTCCGCTTCGGATAATCCGCCTCCATCTGGCCCGATCTATGGCGTCTTCAGGGGTGGCGTTAACATAGCGCATCTCCTCCACGATTCAATCCACTTACCTGTTTCTTGGCCGTCGCCGTGGTCTCTGGCCGTCGGTTTTGAGACGCATGGCTGTTCTCGCCACTGAATATTCCTCGCCTGTATGGCATGGCCATACCAGCTAAGTCTTCCCTCCCTCATCTTCTCCGCGGACTGCCACAACTCCTATTCGCTCTTCGCACATCTTCATTCATGCCGTGGTCGAATCGGGTGAGTCCTAGGCTCCATCAGAAGCTTTCACATTTCCATCGTGCGGAAGGGTCCGCCACGCTCGTGGTCGCTGGCCAACATTCCGATCCATAGAGGGCGACTGGGCGGATCACGGTCTTGTAGATCTTGGATTTGAGGCGGAGGGGCATCTGACGGTCACACAGGACCCCAGTTACCTGGCGCCATTTGGACCAGGCGGCATTGACACGGGCGCGGGCATCCTGGAGAGAACCACCATCGCTGCGGATAAGGGAGCCGAGATACTTAAATTCGTCCACTTTCTTCAGGTCCACTCCTCCAATGTTAATACACCCATTGGTTTGTAGGCCGCATTCCATGTATTCAGTTTTCTTTACATTCAGGCAAAGTCCAAAGTCGCCCAGTCGATCATTCCAGCACTGGGCGTCTTCATGGAGCCCACAGCGTTGCCCATTTGCTAGGAAGACATCGTCAGCATCCAGTAGTGACCATGGATGGGGTGATTGGGTGATTATCAGGTCGTGACCTGATAAGGCATAACGCGTTTGTGACATTTGAAGGTAAATGTTTTAAAGGTGTGGTCCAGCTAGTGAAGCTAAGCTAATGGAATAAGAATTGACTATTTGCTTCAAAATTAAAAACTTCTGATCCTTCATTGTTAGCAGGGTGGTAAAATTTACTTTATTTTCATTTCTTACTCCCTGTTGTGACCTGTCCAGGGTGTGCCCCGCCTTTCGCCTGGAGTCAGCTTGGATTGGCTCCAGCCCCCTGCGACCCCACAGGATAAGTGATTGACGATGGATGGATGGACACTCTGTTGTGCTATCAACTTGCACTTTACTGAGAGATATTTATCCCATTGATGCCTTATGTCAGAGGTCACTAATTGGTGGACCGCGGTCCGGATCCGGACCCAGCCGCTGTCCTCTCCGGACCGCCGACCTACAGCCGATTTATTATTGAGACTTACTACCTTGTAACGGAGCGTTTCTATTTTAACCCGCAGCAGCTTTTCTAGCATTTACTGTACTGGTTTAGCGGCCCAGGAAACTCACAGACCAATCGCATCGCCTCATGTGATACTGCTCAGCCAATCAAATCTGTGCATTGCAATGGATACACCGGAGACGCTTTGGAAACGCACACCAGTGTTTCCCACAGAATGACAATGTAACTGCGGAGGGGATATTGACTACCAGCTATATACAGCGTGGTAGCCTCACAAAATCCAGCTGCATTCCAACATTAACTTAGCTCTCCTTATTAGCTCGGCTCCTTGCATGCTGGCTGATAGGCCTAACTTTTTAAGCTGGGTCTCCGACACTGACAGCGTTGTGTTGGACAGATTTGTGCAGCGTGAGAGATCCGAGAGGGATGAGAGAGAGAGAGAGAGAGAGAGAGAGAGAGAGAGAGAGAGGGACGAGCGAGAGGATCGTGCTGAGCTAATGCGCCACGGCACTCTGCAATCAAATACGATTTTAAATAGGCTTATTAAAAGAATTGAAAATCAATCTGTGGCGGTCAGCATTGATATTGTGGCAGCCTACAACATAAATGAACGTATGGGAAACACTGCACACGGAGAGAGGAGGCAAAGAGAAATGACATTTCACTAGAATGTAGAGATTTTACATGTACATTCCTCCCACAGGCAGTTCAAAACCAGAATATCTCATAGATCTCCAATGCTAGCTGGCAGGACAAGTTAGAGCTCAGGTTTCTCACTGAACCAGAGAAAGTAGGAAAGTGGTTTATAAGAGGGAATGAAAGAGAAGAGGAGGCATTACAGCTGTTCATTTGATGTGTTGAGTGTTTATTATAAAGTTGGTTAAAACTACACTTTATCACTTCAAGCTACCCTTTTATTTCATTTTTTCTAAAAAAAAAAAAAGGCACTTTATTTTAGTTTACTTAAATTTAGAATTTATTATTATTATTTATTATCCCTCCAGTTTGATGTGAAAACTGAATATTGTTGAAATATTGTCAGTTGTTGACATATATTTTGATACAGCTATACTTTATGGCCCTGAATGATAACACATTTTAGTCATTTTGATGTTCGGACCTTTGCTTGGGAAATTTTCTCTAACTGGACCTCTTTGAATTCTAATTGAATACCACTGCATTATGTGCTAACAGCCCTTAAGAGTATCTAGTCACATGTAGATCTCTCACTGTGATGCTTTTGTCCCTCAAATTTAAGTCGCTTTGGATAAAAGCTTCTGCCAAATGAGAAAATGTAAATGAAGTAATGCAAAGATAATCATTTTATTAACTTAAAACATTCACTGTTGTTAATATGATAAAGCTAATACCTTTGATGGAAAATATATATGATTTTACCATTTCTGAGATGTTTTCAAGGCTTTGTAAAAACATATCTTGACTAAATAGACATATGTTGGTCTGCTAACATATTACTAGCATTATAATAGCACATTTTGTTGATTTATTTCTCCAAAGATTTAGCATTTTATTTGATTTCTTTCTGATATTTAACTGTATTCTGCTTTAAAATGTAATTTTAACACAATGCAAGTTCTCGACCGCTTGGATAATAGCCTACTATATTATATATAACAACGTGGTATGTAAAAAAAAAAAAACATTTGTTGTTTTTGCCCCAAGAAATTAAAAGTGCAAAGACAAACTTTTTCCATGGCTTTTTTCTTAGTGAGGACATCACTGAAACTCAAAGTTTGTGGTTCTGTCTAGCTAAAAGAGAAAAATCTTATTGACATAATGTATACACAGTATTTGGAATATACTGTTTATTCTATATAAATATAATCAATCCTTAAAAATGTCTATATAATGTAAGATAATATGAATAAATATTATAGTATAAATCCGGTTCAGCACTTTGTAAAGTAGGACAGTTCAGTGGCTCTGTAGTTCTTTGGCTTAACAATAATAATAAAGTAGAATCCTACATATTTGTTGTTTCAAACCTTTTTTTTATGAAATGTGACAGTTTTATTTTTTAGTCCAAAATCACCCTTTATGTAGAGCCACCGTTACCTAGAGCAGTGGTTCCCAAAGTTTTCAGCTCAAGACCCAAAAGAGAAATTTGGTGTCTCCACAGGGACCCAAATTTACAAAAATACACACATGAATTATTGTTTTTAAACTGTGGACAAAACACAAACCATGAATTTAAATGTATATGAAATCTATTTATGCCATGTCTCTATTCTCCTTTCTGTGTCTCATCCCTTTCTCAACTCATTTTCTTATCCCTCCCATCATCCCTCAGTACCGACACCAACATTTTTTTTAAAATAATGCTGACTTGAATTTAACGAGATGGATGTGGCTAGTTGAAGATTTCAACCAGCTGATCTATTCTAGGTTTGGTTTTTGAAAGTGCCATTCTGAGGTCATGCTGAGCATTTAGTCTGTTTCTGTATTTGTTTTTCAGGTATGCTAGAGTCGAAAAGACAGATTCACACAAGTGTGTGGTGACAAATTGAATCAACACATCTAATGCTTTCTTAACTAAGCAGGAGAACTCCACCTGCTGGAGATGAGAAATCCAAAACTTTGACTGGGTGGTTCTCTAGGTAGGCAGAGAGGACAGGAATCATTGCCAGTTGTCGTGGCACCCAGCTGGGACTGCCACAGACCCAGGCGTGCAATGAATCCTTGAATTGCATCATCCAGCCCAGAATACTGCTGTCCTTTCCTTGAAGGCTTGTGTTCAGTGTGTTGAGCTTGGTGAAAATGCCCACAAGGTAGGCGAATCTTGCCAGCCACTGCTTGTCCTGAAAATGCTTGGCAAGGTTTGGGTCTTCATTCTTGAGATAGGCCATGACCTCTTCTCTCAGCTCCCACACCTCTGCACAGTTCTTCCCTTGGAAAGCCACCTCACCTCACAGTGAAAGAGCAGGTGCTCTTGCTCTGCCCCCATTTCCCTGCATAACTCTGTGAAGAGCCTCGATTGTAGTGGTCGCTTTTTTTATTCACTATTCTCACAACCATATCAAAAACTAGGTGGTCACAGAACAGGAACTCCTCCTTGATATCTTTACCACTAATGTATCTCCTTATATTTTCATTTGGACACTGACAGATCACAGTTTTTTATGAATGTGGACAGCAGAGGGCAGTATAGCATTGTCAAAGTTCAGGTTAGGGAACCACAGCATCTGAGCTGAACAGATCAGTGTACCAAAAAAAAAAAAAAAAAGCTCATTAAGGTAAGGTTGATATGCATTTTACTCTGCCAACTGGTGACCCATTTTGGGTGCCAACCCTAAGTTCAGGAAACATTGACCTAGAGTAACACAAGCTAATAGATGTACAGTATTATTATTATTATGTAGAATAAGAAGTACCTGTACTCAGAGGCTGCTGCAGGAAACAAAAGCTTTTACTGAAAAGTTTCTGGCTGCAGGTTTGAAGAGACACAACACATTGAACAATGTCCGCTCTGTGTTCTGCCTGGGACAGATGTACTTTTAACAAAACTCTACAGAAACCCTCCGACCCAGTGCCTTTACAATGTAGAACCTGTGCACATCCTGCTTTCCTTTGTCACAGCCCGTTCTTTGGCTGCGACAAAGATGGGAGACAAGACGGGCTTGCATGAAAACTGTTTATTTACAAAATAATATTTAACAAAGATAATAACGCGTGAATCAGTATCAGTCATGTTAGAGTGTGGATGTGTGAAAGTCAGTAAAAACACAAACAGCAGCTGCATCCACAATGATAGAGAGAAACCAGAGTCAAAAAGGTGGTGAGCGTTATACTTCCCAGCCATTCAGGCCCAGGTGTAACTCATGCAGCTGATGACGACCTTCCAGAACCACATCCTGCAAGACAAACACAAAGAGACAGCACACAGACACATTTGACTGCACATAATCTTGGTCCTTTAAATCTGAGTTACAGTTATTAGTGCCAGAGCATGAAATGTGTCTGTCAATTTCTACAGAGCAGGAAGTCGTGCATTTTGATTTGAGGTCAAAAAATAACATTCCTTTAAGAGGTTGAGCTTCCAGATGTGGTTTGTCACAAAAAAACCTGCAACCTGTGAAGGGAAAATATGTGCTGGGTTCATATTCAGGCTCTGAACACAGCAGGGCGTGGGAGTGGAGATA